>JAYKKI010000138.1:442500-482500 GCA_039881145.1 Druceiella hillmani
GTGACGTAAACTGCACGATGCACAGTAAGTACACAAACGCACAGTGTGCTTGTGTATACCAGTAGATAGCATTGTATTTATTTTATATCGTGCAATGGAGTTTATTACTCAGAAGATATTTTGACGAAGCTTGGCCAGAGGTGATGCGTGGAATGGTACAGGGATGGTAGGTGCTAAGCAACCTAAATACGACAGATACTATCATCCGTCTTCCGCACAAAAATTTCGATGCTATATACATTCAGATCAAGCTTACTTTATTTCCTAAAGTGGTCCAATAATAGAATATATAAATAATTTAATATTTGTAGAAATTCAACAAAATTTATAAATATTTTTAGGTAGTTTCAGTGCTAAAATTGTCTTCTTGGAAATTTGTTGCATTTACTACCAAAATAAAACTTAAAACAAATTTTTAATTACATTTTCCTTGTTTTTTTTCACTTTCGGAGAATAAAAATTTGGCGGTAAAGAAAATCTACTTTCCATTTTTCTCAAAGCATGGCAATGAACTATTTAAATCAGTTTATAAAATTGTTTCGAATAGTATATGTGTGCACAAGTCCTTGTTTGTGTAGTTGAATCAAAATCATTTTAATCTTTTGACATAAAACACCCGCTAAAAAATTCTGTAATAAAGAAAGTGATTTAGGATAGAGACATGTTGAACATAATTCCAAAAAATTTGGCCATCAGAGTAAAATATGAAACAAAGTCTGTAGAATGTAGGTTATTTTAACGTATTAACATATCTCCTGCCCTTGGAAGGAATTTATAAAACATACTTTAAAAAGATATTTTTACTTTGATGTTATAGGCTAATGTAGTTCGTAACGATGTCCAACATGGTATATATAATCATAAGTTTGTGATTAATAATTTTTAAATGATTATCAATTATTTAAAAAGGACCTATATAAAAAAATCACCACTTGCGCTGGCATTGCGACATTTGAAAGAAAATATTTTAAGCATAAATAAATAGAAAATAGAGAAAATTAATTTTCGGTAACAACTAAATCATTTCAAATTCAGTTATGTGAAAATATGAATAAAACATTTCAAAATTAGGAGAAGAAATATTACTAAGTGATAATAATTTTCCATTTAACTATAAAATTGGAAGGAAATAAAAAATCTGACCAACAGCGACTACATATTACAATTACCACCATCCTTCGAAATTTAATTTCTTCTGAATCATGATGAAACTTGGCATCTCGCATGTGGTTATTTATAACTCTGCAGACATCTTAAAAGGCTACTAACCGAGGCTGGTGCATAGAGCGACGATAATATAAATAAAAATAGTACGCTACGTTCATTTTTAATTAGTTATAATGACTTATAATTAGAATACAATCATTTAATTTTTTTACCTCATTAATTGCACACAGAATTTCATAACCAAACACAAACACACACAAAGAAAGGCGCACGTGCGTGTACTCAGCCGTATGCACACATACATACACACACACCCACGCATTCACGCACACGCACCAACACACACACGCACGCAATCGCACACGCGCGCGCGCTTCTGCACGCGCACACGAACGGGCACGAGAACTCGCACTCATCGATGCAAGCAAGCACGCACGCACACACACACGCGCACGCGCACTGGTATGTGCGTTCGCGCACACGCACGCACGCAAACACACATGCGCGTGCATGTGTGTTTGCGTGCGTGCGTGCGTGCTTACGTGCTTACGCATGCACGTAAGCACGTAAGCACGCGCGCTTGTATTTACGCACGCAAGCCCAGACATGCCATGAAACGGTGCCATTTTGTAATACGCCCTGTACTTTTACCGATTCCAGAAACCTTATGTCATTAAAAATACGGTAAATATTTTAGAAACAAAAATTGTCATAAAGTATTATTATGAAAAATAATCTGTCTGACCCTGATTGTAAATAAATTGAAATGACTTGCCCCATATGTTAAAAAAATTTGTAATAGTAGATTTTGTCACAATATATTTTTTGGCAATAAACAGTTTACAAGGGGTTTAACAGGAACAGGAACATTAATAACTTGACGTGTTTGGTTCCATTTTTGAAGTATCCTTTAATCACATTGCCATCACTATATGAATCATTACCATTCATTTCATTACGCGATATATTTTAGCAGTTCATTAGTTTTTTTATTTATTCTTTTCTAAACAAAACATTTTGGTTTTATGTAATACAATCGCTGCTTCCATTTTCTCTTGTATTCGTGCTGTAAAGCTATTTGTAATGACACACGTTTCTCGTATTTCATATAAAATAATACTCTTTCAATTATTGTAACGTACGTGCTGTCTGTGGTGTCCACAAAACAGACTGAAGTGTATAAATGGCACTCCACCAAAATAAAATGTCGCCACGTAGAGTGAGTGGGGGAGAACTTCTGGCCGCTCAAACACGTCTCAGTCATTACGTTAGTAAACTCCACTATGACATATTTTCGCACTTTAAATTCACACAGAACTAAAGTACAATCCCTTAATTCTTTTTTAAATGATAAACATCCGAACAAGGAAACAAAAAATTACATAATTTCAAAATGTTTAATTAAAATAAAACGAATTATTATCCAATTACAGTACTTAACAGAAGATACAAATTTATTATTAAGGAACTTGAAGGAAATGACTTCATTGGAATGGGTTGTTGAATGTTTTAAAATAGTTGATTTAAAACCATTCGAAATAAAGTATGAGCACACATATATATATATATATATATATATATATATATATATATATATATATATATATATATATATATATATAGTTTTCCAACTAGATGGTGCCCCATGAAATTAATTTAATAATTTCTCTTTAGATGGCGCCTTATTGAGTGCAATGGAAAATGTGAAAATCGTCTCAAAAATATTTACACTAATGAGCAAAGAGAAAGGTAATTATGTGGTTCCATAAAGAAATATTTATAACTTCCACTACACTTATAGAATGCACAGTTAACCAGCATTAGGTATACAGTATGGCACAAAGCGTAGCGTAGGTACCACACCCTTAAAATAAGAGTGGATGGACATGCTTCATATAATCTAATAAGAACCATATCATAAATACGGATACGTTTAAGATATCATCATGAAAAAAACCTAAGTTTATCCCAGGTATAATATCTATATCCTTTGTAATTGAAATAGAATTCATGTTAGAAGTTTCCGTAGTTTTTGAATTAACAGCAAAAAGTTTGCAAATTACAAACTGTCACCTCAAATTTATTTTTCTATACAGATTTTTCCTACATACATATAAAATACGCTTTCGAAAAAATAATTTATCTAAACGCATAATCTCTATAAATATTTCCAGAGTTCCTGCAAAGAAAGAAAATTCTTTTAAATTATTATTGTCTACCTAATTAGAAGTCGGTCAGCAATTTTGTTATTTTCTAATTTTCTAATCTAATTCTCAAAAGCTTCTTACTAAAGATGCGAATGTTCCTATTATTTAATTTTTAAATTTACGTTGTTAAAATATACTTTTCTTTTTATCTCTCATAAAAATGAGTAAAGAATTAAAATAAAGACAAAAGAAATCGGGCTCCAATTATTTTATTTCTTGTACAAAAATAATTGAAAAAAGTATGTGTATATATATATATATATATATATATATATATATATATATATATATAAATCTATATGTCATAATAAGATATTTAGTTACATAGTTTAAAACCTTCTTAATTTACTTGAAATTTTACGCACGCACATAAAAATAGTACGCAGACTTTTAATGGTCAAGTTAAATTTACGAAAAAGATATTTAAAATACCGTATACAGTGTGGAGCATACCGTATAAGGGTCAAACAATATTTGTTTTTAAAATTTTAGATGCCTTCAGAAACTGTTAAATTTAAAATGATAAAAAAAGAAGGTTTAATCAAAACAAAATTATTTCTAGATTTTTAAAATTTTTTGAATAACACAGCTACTAAGTTATATTAGGTATTATTAAATATTTATTGCGTTATAAGTTCATAATATTTGACGCCCTATGATAAATAGCATCTAGCCCTTTTTTAAATTAACAATAGCGACAGAAATAGTGTGATAAATGAACTAAAAGAAATGATTTTCATATTTTTCTCTATATTTTTAAAATAGGTAAAATCTACTTAGTGATCTAAAAAATAAATATGCATACAACATGCACACACACACACACACACACACACACACATATATATGTATATATATATATATATATATATATATATATATATATATAATATTTATATAAAACCTAATTTTCAATACCTTGTAATGGAACATAAAACTCTTATTATCTTCTTCATATCCTTCAGTTCGATATATCCTTTTTTTCATTATTTTGCCTTCCCATAAAATGTGGCCACATTTTTCCTCATGCCCGCTATCGAGTGAAGTATTTTTCATAATAAAATTTTATTAATTTTTTCTTCATTTTATTGTCCGCTTGCATATTAAGCTTCAAAGGGTTGCATATGCGCACCCTTTTGAAGCTTTACTCCCGGATTTAAAAATCTAAATGAATTTCGGGCATACTACTATTTCATTAGAACTTGAAAGAAATAATATTTCAATTGGCATGGACAATTTTAAGATCATACTTTATAACACTAATTACAATGCTCTAGAAGGAAATCGTTTTCAATAATGATCTGTTCAATATCTATGCTATGATCAATTCAGGGACAAATGAAAGTCAGCGGCTGGACACTTTCACGTCAGTTTTCTTATTACTTCTTAATTTCGTTTTACAAAATATTTTAAATGTTTTTTCCAAGGACCATTTCACCTACATATGTCGTGAAAATTGTTTGAAAATTTGAAAAAATAACAAAAATTAACGTTTTAATAACTATTCAGAATCTCAATACTTCAAATTACCGAGATGAAGTAACGAAATATAACACTAAATTTTTGTATGTAAAGTCAGTCTTGATATTATTATAATAAATGATCCCTCTAATTAGCGAATATAAAAACTGTGCTATATTGCACGCTCAAGGAAATATTTATATTAAAGGTCACTGATAAGTAAAATTAAATAGAATATATCAAACGCCATCGCTCGAAGATATCAGCTGATTGAATGTTCAAATGTAATCGGGGCAGATTAGTTTTATCTACCCTTCACAGCCATATACCACAGCGACCTGTTTTCGGTGATATATTATCAAACACGCATATAGATTTAGTGGCTTTGGTAGCGAAGGTTATGCGGGTAATTGAAATTATGTTAATTCTGCTTCATATAACTCTCTTTACATGTGTATATCCATGTTGTCTCCTGGTTAGAAATAAGTTATGATCATGTGGAAATGCATATAAAAAATTATGCCAGAGTAAATTAATGTGACAATCCATGGTATCAAATCGTTGATTTCACTCCATTACTGATGTTAAGCAACGCATCGATAAATCGGTAATTAGATAATTGACAATCAATCAAACTTATTAATAATATCCTTATAAGTGCCTTAGTACTGCGGAAAGAACATTAAACCGTTGGTTTCGGCTTTTGTCATAAGGTAACCATTCTAATCTAATCCCTGGCCTAAACATGTAGGTAAGATGGCGGACGTCGATTAAAAAATACATATAAATATATATGTATATATACATATATATGTATATATATATATATATATATGTATATATATATATATATGTATATATACATATATATATATATATATATATATGTGTGTGTGTGTGTGTGTGTGTGTATATATTATTGAGCAAGAAAGAGGTTAAGATGCTTTTCAAAATGTTTCGAATAAAAGAAGAAATGGTATTTACTTTCACGGTGAGAAAAAGAATTTTAATAATCCGAAAGCATTTTGAAATTTCGCATTTCGCATTAAAAATATTCTTATGTTTAAAATTTCATAGGATTTTATTCGTTTTTTAGTCGCTTTAAAATATGCTCGTAATTTTGTCGATATTATGTAGGTTAAAGTATTTAATATAAGGAAGATATAAAACAAGCAACGTAAACCGTACCGATTTAGAACCATAGGATGGCCGCCACCGTCATTCATTTCCTAGTGTTGTTAATGCTACAAATTTTAGGATATCGATAAATTTTCATATTTTTCTGGAGTGTAAAATAAAATAATATTACTTTTGTGAGGCTAAACAATAAAAAATATCTCTTTAAGTATTATATTGGTACTTCCGAGTTCGTTCACTTTGCTGTACCTAGACCGTTATTGTTGCCACTATTCCATTGCTTGACGTCGTAGTGCCATGGTAAATACCAGGTTTCACGTTTTAGGCTTTCTATTTTGAAAAAGGACGATTCTCGACCATTGCTTTAAAATAACTGTATTGCAATGGATCATAACAAAGAATTATTCAGGGCTAGTAAATCAGAAAACCTTTCCCATTTCCCAATCATGTGTCTTAACGTGGTTACGTACGCTGACATAGTAACAGGTCTAAATAAAATTGCGAAATGGGCTTTGAAAACATTTATTATTTTATGGAAATTACATCGAAAAATAAATTTGGTAATATGATAAGTAATGGTTTTCCGAAATGAAATAAAATGGAAAACAGCAGCGGAATTGATTGATTTTTAGAAAGTATCAATTTAGTAGGGGACCTTCGATCTGTTACTACAATTTTAGGCTAGAAACTGATTGTATTTACTCGTATTATGGCTTTTTGTAAATACTCGCTCAAAATGTTATTGTAGAGCAAGTATAAAAAATTAGCTGCATAAAAATCTTATTCTACATAATTCTCCCTACCTAATAAGAAAGTATAAGGGACAGTTCCATTAATGGAATCTACTTCTATTTGAATACATTAAATCATTTATATCTTAAAGCAAAATACAATTTCCTAAACCAAGATTCATTACTTGTGCGTACTCGTATTAAGATAATGATCTTTTTTTATCTTAAGCTGCAGGGCAGTTGGATTTTTATTTTCTTTACCTCTAGCCCAGATTAAGGAAAAAAGTTTGAGGTGGTCTTAACTAATTTTATAAACCAATAAGTATTGTAAAAAAGCTATTTACTTACAAGTCAATTAAAGCGCTGAGCGCACTTTTCATACCAATAAGAAATCCAATAAATTTCGACTTGCAAAATGATTCTGTTAGGAAGTATCCTGTAGGAAATTTTAAATTCTTTTGATAATTTGAATCATCGTCAAAAAATTAACTTTTTCCTATGGTATTTTAAATCCAGTTGGTGTTGTTCCGTTTAAGCAAAACCTCAGTCAAAGTTAAAGATGATGAAAGTTTAAAGACTTAATAAGTTCTGGAGCTGTTGGGGTATGTAATATTTGCCGAGTGTTAGGAACTCTTTATAATTTTAAGAAGGAAAAAATGTTTATTTGAATACTTATTTTCATAATAACATTTTTTCTTGGGAAGATAATAATAAATTAATGAACGAGTATATTTTAGATATTGAAAATGATCGGTAAATCTATATCGTATAATTATATTGATAATTATATAGCAATGAAAAAAAATTATCGGTTAATTTATCGTTTGTATTAACACAGGTTTTGTTAACGACTGAGGCATTGTGCCTTTGTATGTTTTTGTATGGTTATTGCATTAAACGTTTAATTTAAGTAATTCAATTATTGACGTCAATTTAGTAACAATTACGTAAAAATTAATAATGTATCAAACAACACGCCAAATTAATATGATCCGTAACATCACTTCCTTAGGGTGGTAAAATTAAACTGATCATTTTCTAGTTTAATTTCAAAGCATAGACTTAAATGTTGGTTTAATTTAAATGAATTGATTACCTTAATACAGCTCTATAAATATGTAACACGATATTTGCGTATTATTTACTGATTTAAAAAAATATTTAAAAAAACATACTTTTCAATAAACATTATGCGAAAGCAGAGTATTATTACTATTTACATATGAAGAGTGTCTATTAATAGTTACACAGGAAAAGCTATTCCAGTCGTTTTCTTGGCACAGCAACTGGAACAATCATAAGAGAAATGATATTATTTAAGCAATTTTGGGTCATCCCTTCTCTATCTCTCACTTCAATGCTACATTTTCTATTTTTTTATATACTTTTGTGTGTGTAAATACTTCACAATTATTGCAGTGGCGTTCCTGAAAAACAACATTTTATTGCCATGAGAGTTTCTATTTTGGATCCTATTTTGTTGTCACGTCTATATCAAATACTTTCTTATTTTGAAAACTACAATTCAATTTATTTAAACAATAAGTAAGGAAGCGAGCTAAACATAAAATATAAAAAAGTTGTGGGTAATAAAACTAATGTATTTTTGAAAAATTTAAAATATATTTACTCACGTCGAAAATATGTTAAGCGATACATTTTCATGGTAAAGTCACCACTACCATTTGTTAATACCTTGTTAGAATCACTAAATACTTTTAAACGTTAAATTTTTTGTAAGTTCGTGCATACAAAAACTTCGAAGGTCTGCTCATATTTATAGATTTATTTCTTCTTCTTATTCTTTGATATAAAATAATATTTATTTTTATATAAAACACTTGCACATTATAATGAACTATTTATTATCTTGTATAAAAGGATAAACTTTACAACGATTAAAATTAACAGATATATTGATTTATTTTATATAATGACATGTTTAAGAATCAATGTGATCATAACGGTTCAGAAATAAATTCGATAGTTTGGTTTAATATTTATTATTTACCCAAACTGCTTGGTTTCAAATATTTGCCACTAACCGATTAGTTTCATTCTAACTGAAATTTAAAATCGGCAAAATAAACTATTTCTCCTTCCATCACGAACATTTCTCGTACTTTAATTATTTTATACATCGTCTAAAGCGTACGTATTTAAATAATATTAAAACTAATGGTTTGTTCGTTTTTTGCATTATATTAAATTTTAATTACTACGAGTCTTCATATTATCACTCGGTTATAATTTTTTTAAGATAAAACATAAGATATATCTGTTTCTGGAAGATACCAGAAGTACTCAAACATTAATATCAATGATTTTCTTCACGACATGTTTCAAAATTCTCAATCTGTACTTTACCTTTATTAATATCGTAAGAATGTGTTGCCCCAATTTTTGAAATATATGCATAAAAACTGAAAAAGTTGAATTGGTAAAATTTTCAATTAAAATCATTTCGATTAATCAATGAATTCAGAAAATGTAGATAACTACGGAATCCTGCCTGATGTACAGACAACAAATAGGCACACATTTAACCGATTTTAATCTTATAGAATTTGACTACAAACTCAGCTTATTTAATTATAAAAGTACCGTCTGTCCGTTCTATTGTCAAAGAAATTAAATTTTCAAATAATATAACAAAGTAGTTAAAATAACGCCTATGCGAAACGCTAATCATAAATGTGTATTTTACAGTTTACGATTAACTTTATTGTTTATATCGTTAAAAAATCATAGTTATTTAAAACAGTTACGTGTATTTTTAGTAATTCTTCAGTTGACTTTCCATAGAAACTTAATAAAGGGTCAATTTTGTTTTGCGATGTTACCAGCATATCTGGTTTAAGCGATGTGCCTACCTAAATTACGCGAGGGAAAGTAAAAAGTAATCGATTAGGGATATTTTAGTTAATAAACGCAATAAATATAGAATTTAATGTACCATTTCTCAATGAAATATTTATCAAAATAAAATGTATCGTCATGCTGTAAACATCGTGAGCTTATAAATTGATATATAGTTTAGAGCGTTTTTCTTTTTTCGATAAGTGAAAAAAAAATACAACATTTTAGTTAATTTTAACCATACATTATTTGTTATAGAATAAATTAAATAAATCAAATAACAAGCGATTATTTTACCTTTTAAACCATTATTAGATTATGATCAAAGCAATTTGTGTCATCGTCGTCTCCACTGAATGAGACAAGTTGCTTCCAGAGCATCTAAAAATCATCACAATTGATATATGGGGACCATGATCGATGAAGATGTAGTAAAATGACTTCAAAATTAAAAAATCGAGATATTCGAACAAATTTATTTTTGCAAAATTCATCTAGAAGCCGCAACATTAAATTTATTTTGTAGAAAATGTGTCCAGAAAAATATAAATAAACTATGGGGACAAATGCAATGTTTTAAAACTTGTTCTGCTCAGTTTTTTGTCTGTTTCTTGTACGTGTATCGCACAAAAAACACGGAATAAATTTTAATGTAGGATTTTGGTTTGATATTTCAACATGATTCAGAATAAACCAGAGCTCATATTATCTCGATATAATGATAAAAAATGGAGAAGCAAAGAAAAAAGGCAAAAAAACCTATTTGCCAATAATTTTTAAAATGTTTTTGTACCTTTTTTATACCGCAAGCTAGCTGAGGAAATGTTATATTAATAATAAAGAATTTCTATAAAATGATGTTTTAAACATTAGTATAATGACGATATAGGAATGTCTGTGATATATATATATATATATATATATATATATATATATATATATATATGTATATATATATATATACATATATATATATATATATATATATATATATATATATATATACATATTGTTTGCGATTAGTTCGGATAGATGTCGCTAGATGTAAGTTAAATAGCGCTATTGAACCAAACTCGTATTTATTTATTTGCTTTAATATATAAAGTTAAGTAATATTTTACAGCCAACCAGAACACAGTCTAGTCCCACTCGACGAGCGGCCGGAAATCGAATCTAAATCTCCACGGTGCGTCATGCCGTCAAAGGTCTACCTAGTGATCAATCCAACGCACCATATAATTAATTACCCAATTGAATAAAGTTGCATATAAAACTAGTCGTAAAAGTAGATATCATAAAATTTACTAAAAAATGAGCTAATTTTGGTACCTGAATATCATTTAAATTTCACCGCTAAGAGAGAAAAGTAGCAAGAGAAATACTTTACTTATAAGTCATTACTCATCTGCAGACTTCGTAGAAACTAAACGTGTCTTCAATATTTTAGGTACGTCGTAAAGTATGTCTCATTTAAAATTGTATATTTAAATTTATAAGATAGTTTTGTGTCATTGTATGTTCTTCATCATCCTATGATTATCTCTCGTCTCCATAATAATGTCTTATTCTTTTGTGTTCTATTTTTAGCAAATTCCAATACATTTATTAAAGTAATATTAAAATTTATTTTGATTACTCTTATGTATTCGTTAAATTACTTTGTTCTCCTGTTTTGTTCATATTCATAAAAATACAATTGGACAATATCTAATGAAAAGCGTGAGTGGAAATTAGGACTTTAAAAACGTTTTCGCTTATAATTTTGCCTTCTCCCGTAGTATTTATAAAGCATTGTAAAATATTAAAGTTTTTTCAGAATACTTATACTTATTAAATTACTTTTGTTTTAATATTTTTGCTTTAATTTTAATCATAAAAATAGAAACGGATGGTAATAAATAGTATGGATGGAAACCAATACATTTCAACCAAAATGGTTTTATTGCGAATATGATATCCAATTATATAATTAACACGCTCAACGTGGAAATCCAACTATAGAGGCACTATCACTATTCAACTTAAGGGGATTCTGCAATATTGCTTATTATTTAATTGAAAAAGAAACTTGTGCTGAGCATTATTTTGCACAGGCACAGAAGCCATTCATTATTTCTTGAAAAATATTGAGGTAACAGCTTTTCTTTGGTGCCAATAATATTTTTATAATGCTTCATATGAAACAGTATAAATAATGAATCATAAGAAAGAAACTCAAAAACCGCAATCTTCTTCCAAGTTATTTATAAAAAAAATTCCAATTTAATTTTTATATTTCCAGTTAATGTCATATTAAATAAGTTACGTTTTTACTTAGAAATTTAAAAAGATGTTGCATTTTATTTAAAAAGCAGAATTGTTCACCATATATTATTTAGAAAGCTTTTGGTTTAAGCTTAATTTACGGAGCCAAACTTATTTAAATATTTAATATATTTCCAGATAAGAGTAACATGTATGTGATATCGATTAGATATACAGGGAAATTTGTTAAATTTTATGTACTGTCTAGTACCAAATATAACAAATGTCCATATAAATCTAATTGAAACGGAATGCTAATACAACACACAGGTCACTCTCATATCCTGCTAAAAATTACAAAATTTCTGTAACATTTTAAACCATTTATCTTATTTTCTTTTATCCAATTTTTCCTAAATTGGTAGAGCCTTCAGGTTTGGCAACTTTCTACGTTTTGTGGAAGATATTTAAAAATATCTGACGGTCATAAAAAAAAGGCCAAGTAAAGTTAGATATATTTCCATAGGTTGAAATTTTCCAATGTGTAATAGTAGTATCTAAGAAGTAATGCTTGATATTCTTACTGTAGGTTTCGAATCCTGCCATTATCGTTTTTTTATTGGGTTTTTTTTGTAAGTCTCAAGATTTTACCCGAAATATCAATAACATAAAGTTTTTCACCACTTAATGTGAAAAAGAACAGTAAGGCACCTAATGTTCAATATGAAATTATTATTCTTGCTCCTTATTAAAGATCAAACCTAATTTCAAGTTAGATGAATCCAAAATTATTATTTGGCAGTTTTAGATATATCAAAAGATGTTATTATCAATAATGCTTATTACTTGCATATCATTAATAAAATCAATTGATTGCAATTCTAAAACGAGCATTCACTTTTTTAAAGAGATCTGTGATAGAAAAGACACATAATAATAATAGTTTAAAACCTATATTTTTAATCAGATTTCAAGCTAAAGAATAACGAACGTTTCATTGAAATCAATGTAGCATGTCATCCCATTCATTTAATGAAGTGGAAAATTATGTTTCCTTGCTTATTGTTTTTTTACGAATTCATAGAGTAACAACAAATCCTATTGATATTCAACTTCTAAAATATAATAAATTGTAGTTTAGAAATTGCCATAGGCTAAATAATATGTACATTTGTCATATGATTTTTTAGATACCATTAATATTATCAACGTTATCGGAGAGTAAAATTGACCTTTCAAATTTTGTAGTTTGGTTTGGCAGTTTAAAAAAATTCAAAGATTTGTAAAAGTGAATAAATGTGGAAACGCACGTTTTAGTGAAGTTTGGCATAATGAAATCGTATGTGAAAGAAAAGAATAGAAGATAAAAAGCTGGTAAAATGTCATCATTATATTTTTGTTAATTAAAACAGAGCGCAGGAATAGTAGACGGGAAAATTTTCTGAAACATGAATACAGGGTATTTTATAGTTAAGGTAAAAAGTATAAAAGGCACTGGATGATATTTTATTGTATGTGGGATTATTTAATTTTGTTACAAAACACACGATGCGAAATTATCGGGTATCGAAAGTACGACATTCATTTCCGAAAGCGTGCCATTCTGGACGGGGTAGGGATTAATAAAGATACACAAGCTTAATAAATATGCAGAGTATAATTTCCTCAATTTCGTTACGAAAATATGAAAGTGACGGGATTACATTGAAAGTATATAAAATCTGTTTCTTTGTCTATTAACGTAGTTTACATCCTTGCGATATTTTTTCTATAAATAATATTTACATTCATTACTTGTTGCTAGTATCGCGAGATTTAACCCAAATTCGTTAATTGACAGCAAGTGAATAAGACTGAGTGTTTCTTTCATATCTCTTTTAACAGGAAGTTAAACTTCTTTGTTACTGATCATACAATTTTAATAAAATAAGGAAAAAATTGTAGACTTTGCCGGAAAAGTTTTCAGAGAGCGGTACGAGTGTACCTTAGAAGATTATGGAAGTAAAGTGAACTCATTTTCATTGAAAATTACATAATATCAAATCCACTAACTGCATAACACCAATAGTCCACATCCCAAGCCGCTGAAATCTCATAGATTTCGTTATTAAGATTAAAAAAATGATCAATTGCGTGTCGGATCTCGTAAATTAGGTATCCACAATCATGTTACACAATCTAAGTTACATGTGTTTTATAAAGTCTTACATCGTGCTCACACATGCCCATAAAGGTGGTTGAATAAGTATTTTTAATACTCCAACAGTCGGATCTACCACTGTGATTCGATTTTTTTAAATTAAATATTATTACACTACTTTTCATATTTCATATTAATTTAGCTTAAATATACTAGCAAACTCAATCGTCCACTAATTTCTGCCCAATGAATAGTTTTTTTTTGGTAAAATCTTTTCACTAAATATTTTTTTAATTAATTTATCACTTCCTTAAACTATAAAACTATTAAATAGTTTAAAAACTAAGGAAGAAAGTTACTTGGAAAATTAGCATTAAAGTAAATTTTCTGTATTTTTTCCCAGATTTTTTATAGATTTATTTGGAAATGGGGAAGATACTACGAAAAAAATTGCTTAATGATATTTCACACAACAGACTGCACGAAAAATTGTTTTCATCCCGACTTCTTAAAAATATTTTATATTATTTGCAATTTTCAACTGAAGCACATGCATGCACAATTTTACCTACGTTGGCCTAAATATGTAGAAACTCCACATTTAGGCTAAAGAGGGTGTGACAGATGGACGAACACACACAAAGATATGAAAGAAATTATAAAGGTTTCATATCTGACTACGGTATTATTAAAAGCAAGTTGTATACTAACGCTTATAATGACCAATGTATAGAAAATAAAATAGTTACTCTTACCGATGATGATACAAGTAAACACAACCTGTTTGGTAGAAAATCGTCTAAACTATAATTATAACTATATATAAACATAATATTGCATCATTTCATCTACCTACTCCTATTATATTTAGCTATTAGAATTACGTACGACTTTAGGCAGTTACGAATATTTAAGGGTAAGTCCCTAGCATTTCTATTAAACAAATATTAATTTTTTAAAACGTAAATTCATTCTCTACCATACCTTTCACAGACATAAATACAGGGTGCATAGTAAAATTATATTATTTCTCTCCAATGTAAATATATAAATATATTGCTTAGCATATCTTTTGCAGATATGATAAATATACATTTTAAAATACGAAGTTACTTTCACAATTTCCCTGAAATTGTTACTGATCCAACTACATGTTGGTTTGTCATAACTCATAAACTAGCAGAGCCCACTTAGCTTTGTAAAATTTCTTTTTAATTTCGTTATATGTACTACTTTTGTGAGTACATCCCAGGTACTAAAAAATTCAGCTGGTCAGGAATCGTAAAAATACATTGTATCCGAAAAATGCATTCCAATCTTAAATCAATTTCGCACACTCGTATGTTCGAAACAAAATAGGACATATGTTGATACTATTCCTAAAATGCGTCAATATTTAACATCGCTAGGTTTGAGTGCCGATAATGCAACGCGCGCAGGACGCCTGAAGTGTTTTTGGACCAAATGATCCTGATGATTTTTTGTTAAATTGGTGGAAGTAATGAAACTTAGTATTTCCTTAAAATATAGGTATTAGAGTAGTAAAAATTTCAGAATATAGTGGTGAAGACATTTTAGTTAAAATTTGTTTGTTTTTATAACTACGGTCCCCAATTCCTTTTAACAAAGGAACATTCGTGAGAATATATAATCCTGTGATGAAAAAAAGTAATAACCCAAAGCCATATAAAAATATGATTCAAAGCTACTGTTATTTAAAAGAAAAGTTTAAAATCCCATAAATCACTATTTGTGAAATTGCTTTAATTAAAATTTAGAAAAATCCTACCGAGAAGTTCGCTTTAAATTTACCACAAAAATTATGACGATGACTACATATTCGTGAAATATAAAATTTTTAAAGTTATTTACGTAATTTTCGTCAGGTTGAAAAATATCTCATTATTATACAACACTTTCACAGAACAACTTTTATTTGCTGTATTTATATAGATTCCAATGAATTTTTAAACACAACCATAGTCATCATTACCAGATACTATGATTTGCAAAAAAATGTAGAATTGCTTTGTTACTAATATTCTCAAAAGTGCAACTTTACTCCTGATGGAGCTGTTCCTCAATAGAGTGAAATTTAGTCCTGGCTCAATTAAGCCATCCCACTAGTATTAAATAAGCTTATAAATTAATTCACCTATATAATTATTTAATACTTTTATCATAAGTAACAAAAGGGTTTTGGTATTTATGTAATAGTATTAGCTTTATCCATCATTTTATTACTCTATCCGTTCAAGGTTTTGTCTATGTTTTTAGCATATTATGGTTTAGGCCACTTATGGCCATTATCATGGTCAAAAAGAATTAAATTTAAATATTTATATTAAATTATGAAGCGATATCATGGGCGATGTTAATAAATATAAGAAAAATATTATATTTTTCATGTTGCTAATAACTCAGAAACTCTTTAATTGAATTTCGCTTTATAGTTTGAATTTCGGGAACTTCTGATGTCTATATAAGAAGGTGTATCTGGTAAAGATAAGTCCACATAGGCAATTACGTGGTCTCCCTCAACGGTGTTTTCCAAATATTGTTTTTCAATATACTCAAAAAGCTACGTTTCTCATTGACACAATACACGTCTAGGCAGGAACAAAATTCGACATCTCAAATCATGGACTTAACAATCACATACTCTTGCATCTAGAAACTCACTCTGAGGTTTTACATACTATTTTTGCTTTTAGATGAAATAATTATAACGAATGGTTAAATTCTAAGTTATTACATATTCCATTTAGAGGCTAAGTGCTTGTAACGGATGAGTAAACTAATAGCATTGTCACGACAACAGGCCATTATTAGACAATTTTGGTAGGAAAAAAGGTCAATTTTATTTTAAATATTTTTATGATTAATTTCAAATTTTCATTCATACCATTTTGATCTTTCTAATCTTCTCTCGTAATTTTGTTTATCAAATTATTCATAAATACATCGGCAACTAGCATACCTATGATACTAAATCTTTGGTAATAATACTTCTGGTAATAAATCTTAAGGGAGTGGCGATCTCCATCCAATCCCTGTACCATATGAGGGCGGAAGATCAAAAACACCGAAGAACACAAGCTACTCAGAAAATTATAGGTATTATCGATTTTAGTTATTAGTATTGTTATCAGGCTGAGTACCTATATAAATTATAAGCGGTTTAAACAATAATAGAAGTTGATAAACTAAGGATTATTGTATAATGCATATAAAGTGACTTAATTTTAGTTAGACATTTTTTCAAATCTATCGTAACACTTAGAAAACTGAAGATTCTGGTCTTCAATATAACTACAATAATTTGTAAATAATACGACCTAGACATGTGTTGCGCCATTAAATAAAGTAGCTCTTTGAGAAGAGTACCAAAATATTAGAGTAAACAAATAATTGTAAGATACTTGTGGAAGCGCACCGAATTGGCTTTTAAACCTATTTTTTGACTAAATCTATTCTGATATTCCCGTAACTGAATTTCTTTATCTGAAATTACACCAAAATAATTTATCAGTTATAAGTACCATGAAAACAATTTTTTTTTCTTTTTGAGTTATTATGTTGATATAGAATATTTTAAAATTTAGGATAAACATGTAAATTTTGTTCAAATTGACGCTTACCGTCACCGTTATCCTTCTAAGTGTACCTGCTATCTGCAATGTATCTCCCTTTATAGTTACCAAAGGTGAACGTGAATCTTAATTAGAATTAAACACGTTTCACATAGTAACATGACACGTAGCTTGATTTATATTCACATTATTATTTAGTTAGGTAAATCCAAGTTTGGAAGGATGATAGCCGTTAAGCATAGTTTTCACTCATATTTATGTTTCTCTGAAGTTGGTTTACGTTATCTTATTATGTTTCCGGTGACTTTTATTATGATAATTTACTTGAATTCAAAAGGAAAAAGATAATAGATAATAATGGAAGTAAGATGACTTAATATAATAAAATTATTGAATCCGATGTTAGTATTCCGATTTTTTCTATTTTATGGCTTTTAGCAGCGCAGGCGGTAATCAGATTCATACTTGCCGCGCAGTGAGTCTGCCAGCATTCTGCCTACAATTATTAGTTTTTATTATATTTTGTCGTACATTTCCATTTCCAGCATATTGTTCAATACACTTGTTTATAAAAAAACCTAAGCCGTTTCTAATTAGGTTTGATAATCGGCTTGGGCGTTTGTAAAATCACAACGCGTTACAATCGGTTAGGTGTTGCATAATCTGTCGGAATCTTTATCAGGCTATTTGTAAAACATCGGCGTTTTATAATGGCATATTAAATAACGGTGACGAGTAGATCATTTTTGAGACTTATATATACTATCGTGATTCGGTTGGTGGTATCGAATCCCATTTAAAGAATAATTATGAAATTTGAAAAATATCGTTACTACGTTACAAAAATATATAAAATGTTTTAAAATGGGTACCTATGAAAACAAAACAAAGTTTTTTTTAAAGTTTACAAGGAAAATGATTTATGATATCAAAGTTCTTCAATACATGCATCTAGATTTGTATTTTTCTTGTCAATAAAAGCAAAAAGGAAAACCTTACTGGATTTAGTTTACTAAATTAGATACAAATTAAATCCTTAAATACAGTAGAAGTACCCTTTTTTATTTTATCTTAAAAAGGATCATCTCGGATTAATTGTTTGAATTCCAAATTTGAAATTAAATATTTAACTAAAGTTTGATCTCTTTACAGGAAACCATTTTCATGGTAAATCTTCTTAACTAACATGATTTATTTTTTTGTTATTTACTTTAAATTTATCAAATATTAATTAAAAACTCTCGATAACAACTTTATCCCTAAATTACTATACAAAAAAGAAATGTTCTCAGTTATATATAGAAATAGTTTATTGTTTTTATTATATCCGGCGACTTCAACTGACACAGATGTAAATTTATAACTTCATAACAAGTAGCGAAAAATAACAAACGGTCTTCTTTTCGAAGAAGAACACTACATACATATCTCGTTCATCGTAAGGTTAAACATCTATAAGTATCCTTCACCCACAACGTTAATAATGTGTCAAAACCATTATAGATTATCACTATTTTTCGAAGAGCTTTTCCTGTCTGTCCTACGTGACAGTGTTTGCCCATCCTTTTTGGCTCTTTATATAACAATTGATCTACACAGGACAATCAGTCATAGAAGGAGGACGTCGTACCCTATTAAGGGAAAGGTTGGCCTCAAAGATCGATGATGTAGGGGCGGCGTTATATGTTACAGGCAATATTAGACGCAATGAGCGCTGGCGGTTCTAAAAAAATGAATTTATTATTTAAACAAAACTGTATGTAATAATGTAGTTCTTTGTGTTATCTCTGGTCAAAATTATATTTATCATAGTGAATAATTGAAACATGGGATCGTAATCGTGAAACATTAAGTATTACATTTATCAATACTAGTTTTAACAGTTTCGTAATTCCTATATATAAGTAATATTCTTCACCTTTACGAACTTGCAATGGCGAATTTAATTTTGAGTTTTTTTGAAGACACCGCTTTCAAACAGTTCCATAGATATTTTGATAAAATTTCCGTGTGAATATTTTTACGTTTTTTGAAAATAAAATAAGTAGTTTATTATTTATTGACTTTTATTATTTCCATGGTTCTAAAGCCCCTCGTATTTCTTTCATTTTAGGCCATATTTTTACCTCTTCCAAATGAAAACGCTCCTTTTTTTAGATTTTCTTGCCTGGGTTTAGTTTCTTCTGGGTTTCCCATGAGTAATCTCTTAACTGTTCTTTTTAATGCTTTTTTTCCTATGTCTCAGTCACTAGATTATTTTTATAATAACTTATACGCAATATAAATTTATTTACATTTTTTTACCATTTCTTCATTTATTCTTATTCTCCACGGCCTATTTTCACAGATGACTATAAAAAAATTCGAAAAATTAAAATTTTATTATATTACTATTTCTCTATATATTTTAGCTTCGAATTGTTTAAAATCTCATTAAAAATGGAAACACCATTGACTAAGAGCACACATCCGTCACACATCCGTCTGTCCGATATTTATCCGTTCGGTTTTTGGTATTCTCTTTTAAAAACTGCAATTACCAGAAGCTTATTTTATGTAAAATAAGCTTTTGGTTGTGGTATATCAATTAAGTTTACAAAAACTTGAACTATTTAAAAATTTAAAAAAATCTGCCAAATACGAGTGGGACTCGCATTACCAAGGTTTCTTTAAACATTTTGGTACTTATAAAGATTTAAGTGCACACAATAAACTATTTCCTAGTGTATTTCTATTCAAATATCCCATATATTAATTTTTCAAAACATAAATATATTCATAACGACTACATTTTCCACAGGTGTAAAAATATTATACTTATCAAAAAAATATTATTTTTAACTATGTAAATGTATAAATGCATTGCTAGTATATATTTCAAAGACAAAATGTAGTAATAATATAATATTTAAAATATAATATTTAAAATAAATATAATATTTAAAATAAATATAATATTTAAAATAAAAAATATAATATTTTTAATACTCAAAGTAGATATCGAAAAATAGCGGTTTAGTTTAGAAGTTGGAGATACGTAACTCTAAAATTTCGTTAACAGATCACTGCATCGAAAAAGGTTTCCTAACGTTCTTGAACTATTTTTGAATGACCTATTAAACAATGCCCTACATATGTGATGTGCGAACAAAATAGTTACTCGTATTTCACATCTAAGGGAGATGAACTAATTTTTTTTTAATTTTATATCATATATATAACCGTATCAAATTTCATCTTTCTAAATAAACAAAAAAGAGACTAACTATCATATTTACTCTTTACTTTTTCTTCATCTCTTGAATGCGGCGTGGGAATAAATCGTATTTTTGACGTAGATATTATTACTTATCCAGTTAAATCGATTAAAAATTGGAAATATAGGTTATAGGCTTAGATACGCTATGAGTTAACCTTCAAGATATTTCACTCCAATACAGATGCATATCTTATTATAATAACATAATATAATAAATTTGCCATAAACGAGGTTATTTTCACCAATTTAATTCGTAATATATCGTTTCCCAACTTAATTACAAGCTTTCACGTCAAATAATATCCATTTTCATTATCTTAATAGGTGCATTAAATATTATGACTTCAATGTCATTTGTCTTATAAGAAACCTATGACAAAACAGATTTGCAATAAATAAAATTAACTTCAGATTTCCGTCCACATCGTACGTGTTCGATAATGTCTTCTTTGTTATTGTACGTTGATAATCTCAGTATACAGTTGTATTAAATAACTATTAAATTTTTACTTCTTATAAAGAAATTTAAGTATATTATGTTCCATTATATACTATGTTTCATTATAACTTTTATTTCATTAAAAATTGTGTTTGATTACAATGAAAGAAAAATATCCTGCAGCGTCATCCATGAGAAATTCTCTAAAACTTTTAAACACTTATCTGTGCGAGCACTTAACATTCAACTTAGCTTCGAGCATCTCGACGGGAATATTGGGTTATCCCCATACATATTTATGGGCAGCTTATGAAGAAAGAGGGTTAAACTAGGATCAAGGTTGTCGCACTTGGAGGGTCCTTCTAGATGATGCGGCTTGTGAACGTCTCGTATTACGTAACTTGTTGTTTACACTGTTACATTTTTATTTTGACGGCTTTTATATTTACTTATCATATTAATATTGTCTTTACAATATAGAGGGGTCTCCCTCTATTTCATTTTAGTAGACGGCAGCATTATCGGTTGTGGGCGACTAAATGGCTGCAGTTTACAATATAACCTCAAAAAATAACCTTAAAAAAAGGAATGAAACACCTCACGTTTTCAAATTTTATCAAAACAATAATAAAAAATACCTCAAAAATTAAAAAGAAGACAAGCACAAATGCGTCATGAACAAAGAAATTTATAAAACACCTTCCTAACATATTTTTCGCTTTCTTTAAAATACTAAATAATTTAAGCAATATTTTATTTACCAAGTACCATCTCAACTGTTTGTAACTTTGGATTTTATCATAAAAGACTCCTTTCTCTCCACTTCCAAACACAATACTACTCTCTATGGAAGTTCACTGATAATTTATACTACTACGCTCCAAAGTAAATAATGTGCTAAATTATAAAATCCTTTGTTAATAAGGAAGTTTAATTAATTCACTTTAACAGGAATTTAACTTTGTTTAACTTGTTTGTAATAAAATTACGATTCCACTAATTGCATAACGCACGTAAGCGAAGTTGTATTCAAAATCTAGTATGAGTAATTAAATATTGAACAATTTTGTACACTGAGGGCGTTGACTAAAAACCACAACAAAATGCATGGCAATGTCGAAACATGTATCAAGCCACATGTGTAAAAATTGACATAAATCTTACTATCATAGCATCCTTATGTATGCAGATGAAGTAAGGTTCAAGCTTTAAAGCGCAGATTTGATCGAAAGCCATTAACTTCCTTTTTAGTTTATTATATTCAATTATTGGTTTATTGCTTAGGTTTTTATAGTTATTTATACACATGTACTAATATATACTTTTCCATTTAACTCCATCCGTCGATAGACTGAATAATTTATTTCATATATAACCTTTGAGTTTTCCCGAACCTTTTTGTATAAAAAGTTACTATTTACTGCATTTATAGGTCGTTATCACCTATATTTATTTGATATTGGGGTGACAATAATAAGAAGATCGAGCAAAGGTTCAACGATTTCAAGATCGAAAAAAGGTGTAAAGGTTTATAGTTTGACATTTCCGATAATCTGTAATGATACATAGTATTAAAGGAGAAAGTATTATTTTGTGTACTTTTCAGTATATCTCTAACATATGCCACATGAAATTATGAAAAAAAAAATATTTTTGAAGGAACTGGACCCAAAATTATGTATTGAATTTGAAATTTATTTTCGGGTACGTAATTTGCAGTCAACCTCTTCAAAAATTTCCATTTAAAAATTTTGGGATTTGGCTATTGACGTTAAACGGTTGCGATAGACAGACAGACGGAAGCGAAAATGATGATGTTCTATTTGAGGCACAGAATAAATAAATTTTGAATGAAAATATTAAATGTTTTCTGATATTAAGAGTGTCCTTGAAACGTTTTCAAATCAAATTAGCATTTAATCAATTTAATTTAATAAAATCTTGTAGTTTTCTAATAAACTTACGATATTATATACAATAATTAATTTTATGTTTTAAGAAATTAATCGTACGATCTCTACATTTTGCTTAGGTATCAAATTCAACATCTTTTTGAAAAAACTTTGAAAGTTCTTACACTTATCTAAAACATCAGGTTTATTGACCTTAGGTTTATTGATGATGTATATACTGGTCATTATCATAATATTTTATTTGAGGATTAAATATTATTGTTTTAAAATATATCTTATCAATTTTTTGAATTCGATTGTGTTAATATGTTTATTCCTTAATACTTGCTATATACAACATTTACACTACGCAATGGCAAATTGTGGATAAGAGAATTATTTGGATAAGTAAATTTAAAAGTAATAAATAAAAGCTTTCATATCACTATTTAATAGGAATAAAGATACGTACATAGGTGCCTTGGAAATATCAGCACGGTTTATAAACAGAAAGCTTCTAACTCAATAAAGCTGCCACTCACTATTCATGTTTCGTTTCAATGGCGAGTGGGTCGAGCGAGAAACGGTAAACAGGGTTAAAGCTTACGTCAGTAATTGACATTTGCCAGATGATTTATTGCCCCTGCAATTATTATTTGCCAGTTCAGTGCGTAAAGTAACTGAAGCGAAATTTTCAACAAGCATCAAATTTTGCATGCGCGATTTCGTGCTACAGCCGATTAAAATTTTTATCAATGAAAGGTATGTAGTGAAAGATTTCATAACCTTTATTTGGCATCGATATATCGTTATAAATAAACGTGTACTTATACTGGTATCTATTATGTTTGAATGGAGTCTGAGTAATAAGCTTGTCATTGTAATGTCAGCAAATATAGCTTAATTAAATATTTAAGACAGATGACTTTTCATAATTATTTGGAAGTCGCTTCAATTTATTTTAAAATAGCTGCCATATCAGACGTCGGTAAAATGACGGACCATTCACTTATATGTATATTACAGTGATATCACACACAAATTGTAATGTGTTCAGATACATATTTCAATTGTGACTGTTATTTACTCTATAATAACGTAGTGGTATAATTGTTTTAGGAATTGAGAATCGCGACAACGATTGCAGCTAGATTCTAATATTGTTCAGGCTTTGTTATTTGCATTTATAAATTTTATTATATTAAGAAAAATTATAATATACTTATATGAAATTTCTAGAAAATTTCGATACTTGTTTTTTACACGAATCTATCACACGGAAGATGGAAAATAGGTACTTGAACAACCGAGAGATAACAACAACTTGAACAACCGAGAGACATAGATGAACATAATCAAATAAGAAAGCAAGTGTACGCATGCTTAAATAGTGGTATTTACTACCTCTATCAGCTACTTTTGTACGTTTCGTGTTAAAAGAAAACTGTCAAAATCTTGTGCAAAAACAAACAAATATGGCGCTCACTACTGCTATCAGCTGTGTTATACGTTATTTTGTGATAATTAACTTATGTCGATTTATTAATATATTTAGGATTGATTTGTTATACTCCTCTTTTGCTTTCCCTGCAGTTTTACTCCTTACCGTATACTTACAAATCGAGATTTAGAGCACCAGACTTATATTACATGTAATAAGTTGTATACGATTTGTTTTAACATCTTGGCTGAAAGTAAATATTTATCCTTTATTTTTAAACTAATCAGATGAAAAATTTCAAAAAATTCTGGTACTTAGAGAGCTACCTAAAATTTTCGAAAA
Organism: Druceiella hillmani; assembly: GCA_039881145.1. Taxonomy (NCBI): domain Eukaryota; kingdom Metazoa; phylum Arthropoda; class Insecta; order Lepidoptera; family Hepialidae; genus Druceiella; species Druceiella hillmani. Next base: position 467,413 of record JAYKKI010000138.1, read on the forward strand.
TGTCAAAATAAATTTAATAAAATGACAGTTTTACATCAATTTAAATGGGCAAGAGCCACTCACCGTAAGGATCCATTTTATTCTTGAACTATTATATTAAATTAGTTTAATATTAGGAAATTTAAATTTCAATATTATATTAAAATTGACTATATTCCTCTCATAGAAATAAAATATTCAATTGTTCTTGATCACTATTTCCACTGTCTCTATTCAAAATAATAATAGAAAGGATATAATTTTGTATTCACATTAGCATATGTTGAGATAATTTTATATGTTATATTGTTTGCAAGAGACTATAATTAATCATACGAGGGTGGAGCCAAGCTATATTTTTTTATTAGAGAATTTACGTTAAAACGATCCAGTTAAATAACAAAATTATAGTTTTACTCACTCCACAAAATTACAAAAAATTTAATTGCATTTCATTTAAAAGTCATAATAAAATGTTAGATTTATTTTAATACACGGGACGCGAAAAAAATTACGCACCCATTTTGCATGAACAGTAATTAAACCTCAAATTTTTTATTATAATATTAAACTTATTTATTATAATATTAACACATAAGCTAAAATTTAAATGTGAAGCAAACACTTGCAACAGTCTCATTCACATAGCTTTAAATCTATAGAAACTATGAGTCTGTTATGTAAGACAGACGGATGGACTTGACGAAATTATGAGGGATCATTACTGCGGTTTCATTATGGAACCTTAATACAGGTTGACCAGCGCCAGATTTCAATGTTTGAAAAATTGTAAAAAAAAACTACACCTCTAATACAAAATAGATTTATTTTAACTTTATAACAACAAACGCGGATTTCATTTTTTCAAAACCACGTTTTCCAAATGGCCATTGAGTCTGACACACTCTTCGAGTCTAGCACGCATGTTTTCAAAAACGCGTTTGCAGAGAAACTGGGGTATCCTACTGACTTCGGCTCGAATATTTTCTTTAAGTTGTTTCACAGTGCTCGGATTTGTTCTGTAATCAATGGATTTTAAGTATCTCCATAAGAAAAAGTCAAATGGGATTAAATCGGGTGACCTAGGTGGCCACGGTACGGTACCGTTTCGGGATATGTTTTTTCCTGGAAATAACTTCCGCACTGCATTCATGGACACATTAGTGTGAGCTGCGGCCCCGCCCTGCTGGATCCATGTGTTTTGGTAGAAGGATGGACTATTCTGTAGTTCTACTCTGAAAAAGTCATTTAACATCTGGGCATATCTCTCCGAATTCACAGTTACAGTTTGGACACGTTGATTTTCAAAGAAAAGAGGCCATATGATTGCAGATGCAGACATGGCACACCAGACTGTTACTTTAGGCTTATGTAAAGGCTCTTGATGCATTTGTCTTGGGTTGCGGACATCCCAGTAACGAAAGTTCTGCTTATTTACATATCCTCTAATGTGAAAGTGAATTTCGTCACTAAAGAATATGTTGCCCATCCGGGTAGCAGTACGAAATCTCAACAATATCACCTCCGCGTAATTTTTTCTTAATTCACAGTCAGAATCGTGTAAATCTTGAACAATTTGAATTTTATATGGATGGAAATTGAGCTCTTTTTGCATTATTATCTGTAAAGTTAATTTCGGAATTCCCAACATCGATGAACGTGTACGCAGTGATAAACGAAGATTTTCATCGACAGAAACCATAACACGCTCGACATCTTCATCCGTGGCTACCAATGATCCTGGCCTGGGCCTATTTAATATTGATCCTGTAGCTCTGAACCTTCCTACCCATGACTGAATAAGGTTGATCGATGGTCCATCACGTAATCGACGAATACTGTAACGATTATTAAATCGACGGCGAGCTACAGACAACAAAAATCCACTCGAAATGTACGCCTCGACGGCAAAAGCGCGGTACTCTCCACTCCACTGTTCCATGGCTACTAAAACATCCGCACCGCTTGAAAAGAAGAGTTTTCCTTCATTTTTTTCTAATGACAAAAATGAAGGAAAACTCTTCTTTTAAGTAAATAATATTTACTTTCAATCTGTAAGCTATTTTTTTAGAATATATTGACACAGACGAATCTGTAACTTTAAAACAATAATAAAACGAAAGGATATAAATAGAAGCCGACATGGCAAAATGTTACACATTTTTGTCATTATATTCCTATTTAAGATTGCTTATTAGGCTCATCCCAAATTTTTCTCATTTGTTAAGGTGGGAGATGTGATGCTGTACATAATAACGCTTATTGAAAAGGGGCGCGTTCAGATTTTTTTCTACTCCTATTTTCATAATATCCTTCAACTCTCGTAGCGCTTTCATCTTTTCCGTGTTATACTAGTTTTCCATTTCTCTAAAATAAACTTCCTAAAAACATACCCTTCTGAAAAAATAGGAAAACATCGATAAAATACTCTTAGAGACGGTAAACGCTAAAACATCGGAACAAAGATTATCACAGGATTTTATGTAAATCGATGGTGCTAAATCGATGTTTAACATAACGGTTCCAATAATTAATTATACAGTTCGTAATCCAAATCTTTCAATGTAATCAGTAGAGCCGTAAAAATTACGGTTAATTTTACGGTTAATTTAAACTGCTAATATATAGAAATGTATTGTTTTTGTTGTACAAGAAAATAACACTAGTACTAAATTAACCTGTTTAGGAAGAATAAAACCCGCACTAGAAGGGTTTCTTTATATATTTCACAAAGCACATTTGAGCGCACCGTAGCGTAGTTTCCTAGAATCTGCCAGTCAAACTCCATCGACCATATTTTTTTAATGATTTCTTTCTATCCCACTTGATACATAACGAGAAAAGAAATTTAAAACATTTCTTTACTTCTTTTTTAACAGTTACACGAATATTTTGAAAAGTTGATTATGTACGGGAATTGCTTTTGATCACTGTGACGGGAATTGCTTTTGATCATGCATTTTTTAAATTATTAATCACGTCATTATGTTTATAACCCCTCCATCCTGAGTTTATTGGCCCTTTATGCTCCTGGCTGCTACATGAGAGGAATATGACATTGTTTATTTTACATACCTAGAGCGCGCACGAATATTCTGCAGCGTCCACCTAACTTTCGTGAGCTCATATTGCTTAACGCAGTATTGAGAGATGCACCCAGCCTAGATATTTTTTTCTGCTCCATTGACCGTTTCAGAAACGGAATAATAAGGTTGTCTGGTGGTACTCGGCTGATTGCTGGATGATATTTTTTCATAAAATTACTCTGTGAGTGTACATATTCCTCATTGTTTTATAACTATATGTCATATATTCTTCTACATGCTCAACGATTACGGTAATACTATAATTGGGAATAGGAACATACCCCATTTCTCTGACGATAAAATACTCAAAATTTTTAAAAAAGTATTTTTGAGACCTTCACAACTAGCGATTTCAATGCATCTCTTATTACATAGGATTTAAAAAAATCGATTGCTTAATTTACCCTCCCTTAAATTTGCAAACAAATAGTAAATTTTGAGTTAAGTAGGGATATGCGCGGATTAACATGTTTTATTGCTGAACTATACTTTAAACGTCTATGTTAAACGGTTTCTGATAAAAAATATAAGTAATAATATAAAGGTATCGTTTTCCTTTAAGAAACGAAACCTAAAGAAACATGAAATAAAAATTGATAATGAAAATACAAAAAGATAATTATTATGTAAAAACAACCTATTGAGTTAGAATAAAACTTACATATACCTAAATGTCGTCACGTGGTGTGTTGGGCTGATCACAAGGAATACGGCCTTTGATGGTGAGGGGCACCATGGGGACCCGAGTTCGGTTCCCGGCCGCTCATTGAGCCGGGCTGGACTGGTGTTATGGTTGGATGTAAGGGATTGCTCTCGTAAAAATAAGTCCGCCATATGTTTCAATTAGTCCCATTAAAGTAGATAAATAAATAAAATAAATAAACATTGACTTAAATATTTAATACATAATACCTATTTATGTTAAACTAACTACAAATGTTAGTGTTATTTTTTCACCATGTAGAAATGATACACTACGTTCATTTCTTTCTCACAAGCAATTTCTTAAAAACTTTGAGATAAAGAATAATAGCTATGATTTGAAATGTCCATAACCTATCTTTTCAATTCATATCCCATATGACATATCAAACCAACAAATATTAAAAAATTTACTTTTCACCAACAAAACTGTTAAGAGAAAATGTTTATAAGTTAACTGTTTCTATACACGCAAGTTAATATACTCTGTCACTCAATCACCAAATTTTAAATTTCTTCCTCTAAACTTTCTGAAAAAAACCATGGTCCTTTATTTTTTTCGTAGTACATAACACAAAAAAGTAAATATTTGATAATAACTTCTTTACTAAATTCTTAGGTGACGACGGCCATACTAACTTAATTTATTGCTAATTTAATAATTGAGCAATTAAAATTTTTCCGATATTAAATGAACAGTCAAAACTAAATAAAAAAAGAAAATCATATTCTGATCAGTTTAATTAAAAACTTCAGAAACTTTAGAAACTAGAAATTGTATTTTATACAAATAATATATATGTATATATATATATATATGTGTATATATATATATATATATATATATATATATATATACACATATATATATATATATATATATATATATATATACATATATATTATTTGTATAAATATATATATATATATATATAAATATATATATATATATATATATATAAATATATATATGTATATATATATATATATTTGTACATATATACATATATATATATATATATATATATATATATATATATCCCCGAAACAAGCCACCTGTCACTGAGCTAGCTTCCAATTTATCACAAATTTCATATGACACGCCACTCAGATTTCCATATAAATATATTGGACTCCTCCGGATGACCACGAAAGTGTGCCCCTCTTGATTTACGACAGATACTATAACGCTCGGTCGACCTGCGCCCCGTGCAGCATTTTATCCGCATTTATCTGGCACAGAGCTGTATACATTTCCGAATATATCCATAAAAATGTTTGCACTATAGACACTCTTAGGATAAAGGCTGAGCAGCGTGTCCTTGCATTGACGTTAATAAAATCGTTTATGTATAAAACTTTATGTGTACCTATAGTTTAAACCTTGCGCTACAAATTTGCTACGTCGAAAATACCATTAGGTACCATTATCCAGATTGTACATTTTTTTCGTATGAAAATAATAAGTCAACTAATATGTCCAAAATAAAAATGAAGTAATAACTTTGAACTTAATTTAAAGCTTGGTTTCCTATAATTCTTAGCAAGTATAAGGTCCTGCAAGCAAAAGCTCCAAAATCTTGCGTTCTAGCGGTCTTGATCAATGCAATGGCATTAAGCTGTAAGTTATGGAAGTAAAAACGACGTAAAATACATTATGCTTCGTGCCTCACAGAGTTAGATGTGAAATGAAAAGCTTAGTTATAAAGATATAAACATGACCATGAATGATAGGGAATAATAATGAGAGCCTTAACGTTTTCATGCAAAGGTCTATTAGAACGAGACAAATATTACTTCGTTGCAAATGCCCACAATATAATAAAGAAATTTAATCTCACCTGTAGGTAAAAGTTGGTGTAAATCTACTTATTTTAACTTTCAAAAATGTTTATTTCATTACCAGAAACCTGCTATAAACAAAATGATACGACTCATACTGTTTAGCTTCTTTTGCCTGACCTAATTTGCAAAAATTTAAACTTGTATCTATAAGTTGAGCAAAAGTAAACAATTACTTTTGGTAATCAACAACAAAAATATTTCTTATAATTACAGTTCTTGTTAAATGATAACTTTCGTCATGAAAATTGGTAATAATATAGTCGTATTACGACTATAATTACTATGTGTTCTTGAATATTTAAAAAAAGATACAAATTGGGTGAAAATATTTGGGGAATGACATTTGTTTCTTTATTTTTTACATAAATTATTTTAATGTTTTTATGCGACTACCCATTTAAAATCCAATGTCTCTTATGATTAGAAGTTAGTAATTATTTAATAAAATATTACGTATTAAGTGCACTATTATTACGATTACTAATAATAGTGATTACATTATATATAACCGTGTAATCTCTAATAAATTACGAAATGCGCAGCTCTGATATCGTGCTTTATTGGCTATTTACTTTCCCGTAACTACTATAAAAATTAGTCGAGGCTTAACTAAAGTTAATCCATTAAATACATACCATGGCATAATTTCCAGCGAAACATGAATGATATATGCTTGAATAAAGGCGAGGTTACAAACAATGAAACGCAAGTAAAATACTTCAATCAAAAAATTAACAAAAAACATCTGAGCCACCAAAATAAAGATAAAATAAATTTTAATCGAGAATTTCAGAGAATAAAAATTTCCAACAAATGGAATTTTTTAAGATTTTTAATTATTATAATATAATTTGACAGACTAAATCTATTTCTGGGGAATATAAAAAGTACAAGGTTATTAAAATTTACTCTCCATGGGTAAATTTCACGTGACTATATATTACAATTGCCTACCCAATTGAGTAGAATATCTATAAAAAGAGATATCAAAAATTTATTCATTAGCGATTAAATTATGAAAATAATACTAGTAAAAAAATGCCTTAAAAAAGTTTGAAAACTTCGTTGAATCTTAAATACCGTAACTTTGAATTCTAAAAGACTTTCATGATTAATTGAATTTAATTAGTAGATTTATTTACAAGCGATCGACGTTTTGTATAAAAGTGAGACTAAGACTTGACGACGATATTTATCTGATCAGATATTTTTATTATTTAATTTTGTTTTAAAACCTCCCACGACAATAAATCTTTTAGCAGGAGCTTTCAGATAAACATGTTGCTATCGAAAAGTTTGTTAATTTGTTCTGTTAAAATCCCGTCAAAATTGTCTTTTTTTTAAAATACTTTTTATCATTTTAATTAATGAGAATTGCATTTTTTAAAACCCATATAATTAATTAAATAAAATTAGATATGGTATTCAATATATTAAGGATTATGGAGAACTATGTGCAGATTATGGAAACAAACTTTGATAAGTCTATGAAATCCAAATCGATATTACAATAATAAACCTCTATACATTAGAAACTAATTGTGCCGATGCAATATCGTTTGCGTGGAGTTTAAAATAAGGAAAGTTATTACGGATTTTTAATCTTTCAAAATTCTATGAGAAGAGAGTCTACCAAAAATTCTGATAGATAGTGTCGGCAGTATCTATATTATAATTTTTGCAGTATGGTTTTTTCCAGATAAAAGTATCCCAAGTATTGCTTGAGGGTATAAACTATTACCGTCTAAAATTTTAGCAAAATCCGTGCCAACTGCACGGATTTTGTTTAATTAAAGAAAAAATTAGCACACAGTCTAACAAATAGATAGACAAAAATTAAAAAAACAGGTTTTCTGACTTCTGCTATATTGTATAAATTACTCTTTATAATATTTTCCATGTACAAAATACACTGTGTTCAAATTTCATTATATGTATAAATTATATTCTTTACATAAATCTTAGAGCTACATGAATAATAAAAGATAAAGTACTATTTTTCTTCCTGGCACTAAAATATTGTTAAACTAAACATAATTAATTAAAATTCAACCACATAGTTCTATAATAATATAGTTTAATAACTTCTAGACGAATAAAACGTAATATGACGTACTTTTCTTAGTCTTGTTTAAATTTCACTCAGTATTACAAGTCTTAATACCATATATATATATATATATATATATATGTGTGTGCATATATATATATATATGTGTATATATATATATATATATATATATATATATATATATATATATATATATATATACATATATACACATATAAATATATATAACTAATTAGATGAATATTTTCGAACAATTTGTCATCATAGAGGATGTTATAGGTGGTCAGACAGATAGACAATTGAGTGAAATGGACAATTTGGGAAATTAATGTGTCAAATGGACAAAAAAATAAATTTTACGCAATAATATTGTAAGAACCACTAATTTTTATTAATCATATTTATTTGTGTCCCGATATAAAATTTATACACTACCACAGAAACTGTTTTTAATTACATGCAGTTAAATTGTTTTAGTTACATGCAGTTGCAATTAACTTAAGGCATTTCATTCCGTCAGAACAATCAATAAGTATTTAAAAATTAATTTAAAAAAATTGTTTAATATACGGCCTGCCTTATAAAGACTAATATGTGAGAGAAAGATTTTCCTCTTTACAGGGCGTAACAATTTACGTTTTACTTGGAAATATATCAAAAAGTAATTCCTTTTCCCCTTTCAAGGAACGGTCCTATTATTGATACTAGCAGTTTTCTGATGGTTGAATATGTATTGTGACGAGAAATAAATTTCACATTTATTTTCATGGAGTAAATAATTTTAATATTTCGTTATAAAATAAGTTGTGAATAAAAATAAATTACTTTAAATCTTTTATGTAACATATAGATAATATTATTATATTAGTTTCTAAAAGATATTCAATATAGGTAATTTAACTGCCTATTTGATTATTAATTTTGTTAATATTAAATATAATACGCAACATTAAATAAGTGAGCAAACTTATTATAACACACAAATCCCATGAAAATATGTGTTTCGTGTATTATAAGCTTACGCGATTATTTAGTAGTCCTTTCTTTATATATTATATATTTTTGTGCTATAATTGAGGTTTATTAAAACTGAATTTGCCAATCATCTGTATTTTTCGCCTTCAGCTCTACAACCAATACCGTGTCACGTATTATAACTAATTTATGTAATAAATTTACAAAATTTAATATCACTTTGATTTGGTAGATCTCGCGTATAAGAGAATAAACATACAAGCTGGATAATTTCTTTAATACTCGTCATCTCTAAAATACAAAAAAGTTCATATATTTATAATACAGCTTCCTATTCCGATTTAGCTCACTGAAAACGTAACCACGATTATGTGTAGTAATTATTTAAGATGTATTTATTAGATAGAATTTGCGGTACTCTTAATGTTCAAACAATGTATTGTAATTGTGCCAAACAATTTATTGTTAATGTAACTGTGCCAAACAATTTATTGTTATTGTAACTGTGCCAAACAATTTATTGTAATTGTGTTATGGACTTCATTATCGTATAAAATCCCTTCTAATATTATTTGGATGTACGAGTAGCTGAAACATTTTTTATAGTTCAGTTGAAAAGTAATCCTTCAGTTCTCTTTCCTTCAGGTCTTTGCGACAGAAAATGAGTCATAACAGATTATGCGAAATAAATAGCAATGGGATTTGTTATCGAACGTAAATAAATTCTATTTGGTAGTTCTACCTATTCGCACACTGAATGTGAAACAAGATTCGCTCTTGTGCGTACGCATGATAATTTGTACGCTAGTCATTTAAATAATTTTTTAAACGTTACCAGCAAACCACACATATAGAATAAAACTTAATGGTAAAACGAAGTTTAAAATGAACTAATTACAAAAGAGGTAAAATGGATAACTTCGATATCACTCCGCTTATTAAAATCTGAAATTGTTTTACATACAAGGCGAATAAAATTTACAGTACAAAGATTAACATGGAGAATTTTTACCAAATAATAACATAAAGTGAAAATTTGAAAACAAACATTTTTGAAACTATTACAAAATCGACTTTCTAAAGAGTTTGAAATAGAATTTGGCGTCTTTTCAGATTCCTGAAATCAAGATTAGTGATCAAGACTAATTCAACTGATGGAAAAGAATCTGACATTTATTTTATTAGTCTGATAATAGCAACATATTTTATTACGTTTTATCATTTATAAAATATTACAAGAATTAATAAGATTATATATTAAAATTAAATGATGATTATGATTTAGAGGTGCACGAAAATTTCCTTTGTATCGATACTATCGATACGATCAAAGCAAATAACAATTATTTGTATCGATACACGATACACCAGAAAGTTTTTTGCAGATTCTTTGGATATTTTCCATTATGTATTAATCTTAAGGGTATAAATGAAATAAAAGTAAACGAAATTTATTTCTATGAAAAGAAAACTTCACAATTACCTCGTAATATCGCTATTCTAAACTAAAATTAAAATGTTGTAATACATAGAATAACCTATGATATAAGATGAATTTGATAAATTTTTATAAATATTTTCGTTATTACCGGACTCTAACGGCAACGAGATAAACGATGTGTGTTGATTATATTGCAGGATATACCTTTGGGTGAATCGAAGGAAAATGAAGTGTTGCGATTGCTCAGTTTTATTTTAAACTGTACCACGAGATTTCTATCATCGACACTGATTTTCGACGTGGTATTGGGTTAATTTTATAGATAAATCGATGAAAACTTTATATATATATTAATAGTATAAAATAACTTTACCGTAGTTTTGATCGATTAATTTTTTCCACACTGTCTTTTCTCTAACTATAGTTGCGTGGACTGTTACTAACTTAGGCGCCTCCTATCATCGTCCAAATGGTAAAATTTAAATTTCTTCATTACGACATTGTGTTAAGCCAGTCAAACGTACTATAGTATAATAGAGGTCAATGTTTGGCACGAAGATGCGGTGAATAGTTTTTGTTTTGAAACTGCTAATCTTCTTGCCATGAGATGCCACTGAATAAAAATATAGTAAAATACGCAATACTTCATAATGCATCCACTTATATCGCAGCTAATAAACAAGAAAATTCTGTGTGTTAAATAACATATGGTCAGTATATTAGAATTTGGAGTTAAATTTAGAAAATTACTAGACTCAAAATAACAAATTTTTTGTCTCTTCACTAACTTGAGGTTAAAAATAATGCATAGAACAGATATGATTATGGTATGTAATCTCAATACCAGTTTTGTATTTATTTTACTAATATTGTATGTAAGTTAGATTGTTGAGGTAAGATTAATTTGTTAGGTTTTAAGTTATTTACAAATCAGTTAACTGCACGTAAATTGAAATCTCCATTAGAATATCTGGGTGCAGAATTTCATTAGGTTAGGTTTAATGTTTTACAAAATGTAAAGTTAACATATGTCAATAAGACGTGATATAATAATACAGTCAATAATACAGTGTCATATCAGTTTTCATTATTCAAAGATGCTGTTCTATTTCTTAAATGCACATCTTAACACATCATCTCGTTTTAGCGAACAGCCCGACTGATACCTTTGAAGCATCGACGACTTGCATAAATTGATCGCGCCGTAAACTTTCTTAAATTTTCTTTTAACTACAACTTGTTTATTATCAGTGAAGCTCATGTTAATATTCAATCACGACAATTCCTATATAACTTTGTATCCTGTAGTTTTCCTCTCGGCGGAAATTATTAATAAATCCGAAGATATTATGGCGAAAGATATTGTTTATTTAACCAAGACTACAAAACGTATAAAAGTCTTAAAGTGGAAAATTATATTACATCGTATGAATATTACACTAGACAATCCCACAGCCATGTATTTATAAGAATACCTCTGACTGTCATCACTTAGGTAAATGCCCGAAATAGATATTCCCCCAAATCGTCTCCAATAATTCTTTCTAATTAAATATCAAATCCACTTTTATCAGGCACCTTTTCTCTCCTTACGCGATTATAAAGCTGTGTGCTTAGTAACTCCGCCTTAATTCTATTAAAGGAATTAGGAAAGTTTCAAAATTTCAATATTGTTTATATTTTTGCCCTTGAAAATATGATCTTGTTTTGTTCTGTTTAGACCACCTCTTAAATGAAATATACACAGGACCAAAGTATTCTATTCCTCTCTTCACTATATTGGAGAACCTTAATCTAATTGAAGTCTTGATGACCTTGAATTTGCTCGAAATCTTTCCTCAATTTTATTATACCCAGAAATAATATCAAATTCTATAAGTACTCCTTCACTCTGCATGTCGCTGGGTTAACTCTAACCTCTGAAACATATAGTAAATTTGCGTTTTAACTAGTCATCTGAAAAGTTTATTTCTTAAAATTCCTTCATCACTTCTTCCTCTACCCTACTTTATCCTATAGTTTCATTCCAATATCTATTACCATATGAATTTGTCATTTTCCCTAACAGACCATTGCAAACTTCCTCTTAAGTCTTGGATACATAAAATGAAAATACATCCAATGAAACTTGTATATATATACATATATATATATATATACATATATATATATATATATATATATATATATATATATATATATATATAATAATAATCTTTACGTAGAAATTGTATACCCTTGTTATTTTGATGGATAATCCAAATTATAATAAAATCCGTTTATTAAAAGGAGAAATTTGCGTACTAGTTGATTTGGAGTATTTCGTACGTAATAGAAGATTTTCGCCAACAGTTGGTGTATTTGGAATTGAAACAAAAAGCTACGTAGTATTTTTATTACGTTATTTATTAATGTTATTCTAATTTTTTCTATAATTACAAAGTCAAAAAACCTGTGCTTCAGATTTGCTATAAACGTTGAGTACATATATATAGAAATTTTATTATTTTCTATTATTTTAAATTCAACACTTTTGGAAATATATTTTTACTTTTTCAGAAATCATTGCCACATTGTACGTCTAAGTATTTATTTTGCCCCTCCCAAATTTTCATGTGAATAATAACTATTTAGGTATACACGAATTAATGTATCATTAAGCCTAATTTTTTCATCGAATATTATACGAGCCAAACAGATATGACAGAGGAGCGGTAATTTTGATGGACACATTAATAGTCTTATAAGTGTTCCGTTTTTTTCTATTTCGAGTACAGAACCACAACAAAAAAAAAACAAAAATACGGAGATTCAAAATTAAAGTTAAAAAGTTGGATAATATCGAAATATTGCCTTTATTGTCAAGCAATGCGGGAAATTAATGCTTGGGTCTAAGCATAGTCAAAAAAACGTGGAATACTTTAGCAAACTATTAATTACGAGTTTGAATCGTTTCAGAAGAATAGAATCTACAGTAATAAGATTCATAACAAAGCACTTCAGAAGTATAAAATTCCATCACGGTGATGCAAGATCATTCACAAATAATATTATTAAAAAGTCTTTATAAAAAACAACAGCCAAAATATAATATAAAATCTCAATACCTATAAATATAATACTCATTCATATACCCCCTATTCATGGTACGATTGTGTATCATATTACATAAAGGACTTTGTACGGAATATAACCTTCCCTAATAAGTGGATAATGATTATCAAATCCTCTTCTGAAATGCCTTAAAATGGTCTCGATCTCTAAAATATCCATATATTAAAAAACTTAGCTTTCGAAAGCTTGCCAACCAATTTATCTTAGTTTTACTGTTTTGAAACCACTTATTCTTCACAACTTTTTCTTCTGTATAGTGTACTGAAACTTAATATTAAGAATGCTTAACCGATTTCACAATTGATCTAAATTTTGAAGGTCCCTTTTACACTGATTGTTTGGTTTCAAAACCGCTCATTATTTCTTAAGATGTTTTAAAATTGTCCTCCGTAATTATTATTATAATTTATTCACATTTATGCGTAGAATATTTTGGGTTTTAATAGGCAAAAAATTTATTTATAGCTCACTTTTTAACTTATATTTTTATTCTATTTACAATATTTTCTACTGTTTAATTACTTAGCAGACATTTAATTCAGTTTATGACTGTACATTTCTTAAACATTGATCTGATCTACAAATTAAACATAATTATAATGTTTATAGCTATAATGGCTTTAGTTTTTTATGGAATCTCGCGACCTTTTGCTGAGAGTCGATGACTTACGGCGCATATTCCAATAAAAACTAAAATATAGCAAGTTCTAGGGTATCAAACGTAGATCTATATTCGAAAAAAATAATCTCCTGAGTGCAATAAACCAAAGACTGCGAAATTTTTTATCACGTGTGCATTCAACATCAAAATAAATCTACCAAATAACGCACGGCGATATGTCTAATCTTTTACATAATTTTTAAGAATACGAAATATTACCGCGACATAAAATATAAATTACGCCCTATATTAAGAAAGAGCAGTTCTAAGGTATCAAATGTAGATCTATATACGAAAAAAATAATCTCCGGAGTGCAATAAACCAAAGACTGCGAAATTTTTTATCACGTGTGCATTCAACATTAAAATAAATCTACCAAATAACGCACGGCGATATGTCTAATCTTTTACATAATTTTTAAGAATACGAAATATTACCACGATATAAAATATAAATTACGCCCTATATTAAGAAAGAGCAGTTCTAAGGTATCAAACGTAGATCTATATACGAAAAAAATAATCTCCGGAGTGCAATAAATCAAAGACTGTGAAATTTTTTATCATGTGTGCATTCAACATCAAAATAAATCTACCAAATAACGCACGGCGATATGTCTAATCTTTTACATAATTTTTAAGAATACGAAATATTACCGCGATATAAAATATAAATTACGCCCTATATTAAGAAAGAGCAGTTCTAAGGTATCAAACGTAGATCTATATACGAAAAAAATAATCTCCGGAGTGCAATAAATCAAAGACTGCGAAATTTTTTATCATGTGTGCATTCAACATCAAAATAAATCTACCAAATAACGCACGGCGATATGTCTAATCTTTTACATAATTTTTAAGAATACGAAATATTACCGCGATATAAAATATAAATTACGCCCTATATTAAGAAAGAGCAGTTCTAAGGTATCAAACGTAGATCTATATACGAAAAAAATAATCTCCGGAGTGCAATAAATCAAAGACTGTGAAATTTTTTATCATGTGTGCATTCAACATCAAAATAAATCTACCAAATAACGCACGGCGATATGTCTAATCTTTTACATAATTTTTAAGAATACGAAATATTACCGCGATATAAAATATAAATTACGCCCTATATTAAGAAAGATCAGGGGTAATCTCGAAAAGAAAAACACTAAAATATTTTTTCCAGAACATAAAATTAGTGGGGTGATTTCCATTATCAC